>CAUYLG010008961.1:0-27140 GCA_963573385.1 Cacajao melanocephalus
TTTGCAGAAGTTATGCATCAACACTTCATCCCTTCCCTCAGCTCAACAGCCTCCAGGTGAGAGGTGAAACGTGTATGGGCTCAAGCTCAAAATGGCCATGGTACAGTTAAGCACCGTGAACGGGAGCGATCCCCACATGAAATCACTGACATGTATGTAATACTCTGTCTCTAAATAGTCATTCTTAGGAAGTGAACAAGTACTCAGTAGTTTAGATCATCTACAAGAGAGAATTAAACAAACATCAAGAGAATTAAAAACTATCTGTAATTTTAAAAAAGAAATTTATAGACGGGCATTTTGTGATTAGAAGTGTCTTAGAGAGTACATGGATTTTGAAGTTGAACTAATACAAGAAATGCTTCAAGAATATATGCTTAACAGACATACTAGGTAGTGCCAAAGTCTATTTACTTCCATTTATTGACTGAAAGACCCTCTACTTCTTTACATTGCTACCAATGAGCAAAATTTTCCAGCTTATCTCTATGATTAAGCAAATTACTGTAAATTAGATACTTCACTGTCAAACATACCCAGACTATACCCAAGGCTGAGACCTCACATTGAAGAGGCACCAGCTTTCTTTTATAATTCCTTTCTATAGCTTTTATTTGTGAATTGATAAGAGATTGCTATCAGCATCTTTAAATATTAGCATAAAAAATTATCGAATTCACTATTGCCATCCAACAAAGCTAGAGCAGAGCCCATAAACAGTGTACCCCCAAAAAGTAGGGCCTAGAATGGGTACATTTTTATTGGATATGCATTTAGGGGACAGAACTGAAAGTGTTAGAGAATTAGGTGCATCCTTGAGGTACCCTGGGGATAAGCAGGGGAGGTGGGTGGTAGCAGCATACATACATTTATTTCAAGTACAGTCTAGTAGACAGAACACACTTAACTGGCAGTTACATTGTCTCAGTTGTAGTTTTAATCCAAATGCTTATGTGTGTGTGTGTGTGTGTGTGTGTGTGTGTGTGTGTGTGTGTGTGTGTATGTATTTATTTTTTTCAGAGACAGAGTCTCACTCTGTGGCCCATGCTGGAATGCAATGGTGTGACCATAGCTCCCTGCAGCCTCAAATTCCTGGGCTTGAGTGATTATCCTGCCTCAGCTTCCTGAGTATCTGGGACTACAGGCATGTACCACCAAGCCCGGCTATTAATGCTTATATTCTGAATGTTGTTGAATAACATTCTATCATGTTATAGCATAAAGGTTGTATTAGTTAGGGTTTTCCAGGGACATAGAACCAATAGGAGATATGGATAGACAGGTAGATAGGTAGGTAAATGGATAGATAGATGGATAGATAGGTAGATTAGATAGATAGATGATAGATAGATATAGATAGATAGATAGATAGATAGATAGATAGATAGATAGATATAAATAGATTGAAGAAGAGATTTATTATGGGAATTGGCACACACAATTATGGAGACCAAGAAGTCCCACAATATGCCATTTGCAAGCTATAGATTCAAGAAAGCCAGTGGTGCAATTCAGTCCTAGGCTGAAGACCTAAGAAGACTGTTGGTTGGAGTTGGGAGTTGGAGGGGTGGTTGGTATAAGTCCTGAAGTCAAAAGGCCCAGGAACTGAGAAATTCAGACAGGAGAAGATGAACATCTGTTTCAAAGAGGAAGAGAAAGTTTACCCTTCTTGCACCCTTTTTGTTCTGCCTGAACACTCAATGTATTAGATAGTGCCTGCCCACATTGGTGAGGGCAAATCTTCCTTTCTCAGTTCACTGATTCAAATGTCAATCATTTCCCAAAAACACCCTACAGACAAACCCAGAGATAATATTTCACCAGTTTCCTGGGCATCCCCTAACCTGGTCAAGTTGATATTGAATTTATCATTACAAATGACTTCATCTGTAAAATGATATTTTGAAATTAGATACAGTCTCTTCAAATTTGGAAATAGAAAAGTTTGGCTGGGAAAGGTGGCTCATGCCTGTAATCCCAGCACTTTGGAAGGCTAAAATGGGTGGATCACTGAGGCCAGGAGTTCAAGACCAGCCTGGCCAATATGATGAATCCCCATCTTATTAAAAAATACAAAAATTAGCCATGCATGGTGGTGCACACCTGTAATCCCAGCTACTCAGGAGGTTGAGACACAAGAATTGCTTGAATACTGGGGTCAGAGGTTGCAGTGAGCAGAGATTATGCTACTGCACTCCACCTCGAACAACAGACTGAGACCCTGTCTCAAAAGAAAAGTTATATCCAAAGTATGCATAAATAATGCCAGCATTCTAGTGAACAAGGACCTTAGCATTCCATGAAAAATATTGTCTAATAAAAATCAAATATATATTTTGGAGAGATTGACATTTTTTGAACATTCATTATGTACATGGCATTATACTAAGTATTTTACTTAAATAATCATTTAGTTTCATCAATATCTCTAAGATATTTAAAGAGGTAGTAATTTTCCATTTTATACAGGTGGATTAATTCCAAAATAATGACAAAATTAAGAGAAAACTCTCTGAAGACAAGAAAATGGTTATTGAAAACATTGAAGTAAAAAAGGTGGACTGGGGAATATTGTAGATGATTATTTAGCTTAAGGATTTCAACTTGGAAGTTTTAAACCTAATTTGCAATTCTTAATTGTTTAAGAATTTACTAATTTGCTTCAGATGCTTTGGAGCTGAGTGAATGGGCTTTTCTAGATATAGGATCATGTCATCTGCAAACAAGGCAACTTCAGCAAAGTCTCAGTTTACAAGATCAATGTGGGGGATCACAAGCATCTTATACACCAACAGCAGACAACCAGAGAGCCAAATCATGAATGAATTCCCATTCACAACTGCCACAAAAAGAATAAAATACCTAAGAATAAAGCTAACAAGGGAAGCGAAGAACCTCTTCAAGGAGAACTACAAACCACTGCCCAAGGAAATCAGAAAGGACACAAGCAGATGGAAAAACATTCCATGCTCATGGATAGACAGAATAAATATCATCAAAATGGCCATAGTGCCCAAAGCAATTTATAGATTGAATGCTATTCCCATTTAGCCAATATTGATATTCTTCACAGAATTAGAAAAAATTATTTTAAACTTCACATGAAACTAAAAGAGAGGCCGCATAGGCAAGACAATCCTAAGCAAAAAGAACAAAGCTGGAGGCATCACGCTACTTTACTTCACACTATACTACACGCCTACAGTAACCAAAACACCATGGTTCTGGTACAAAAACAGGCACATAGGCCACTGGAACAGATTAGAGAACTCAGAAATAAAATGCACCTCTACAACCATCTGATCTTTGACACATCTGAAAAAACAAGCAATGGTGGAAGGACTTCCTATTTAATAAATCTTGCTGGGAGAACTGGCTAGCCATATGCAGAAAATTGAAACAGGATCCCTTCCTTACACATCACGTAAAAATTAACTCAAGATGGATTAAAGTCTTAAATGTAAAACCCAAGACTATAAAAATTCTAGAGGAAAACCTAGGCAATACCATTCAGGACATAGGCATGAGCAAAGATTTTATGACAAAATCACCAAAAGCAATTGCAACAAAGCAAACCTCAATAAATGGGATCTAATTAAACTAAAGAGCTTCTGCACAGCAAAAGAAACTATTATCAGAGAGAACAGGAAACCTGCAGAATGAAAGAACATTTTTGCAATCTATCCATCTGACAAAGATCTAATATCCAGAATCTACAGGGAGCTTAAGCAAATTTACAAGAAAAAAAAATCCATTAAAAAGTGGGCAAACGTTATTAACAGACACTTCTCAAGAAAAGACATACACGTGGCTAACAAACATACGAAAAAAAGCTCAACATCACTGATCATTAGAGGAATGAAAGTCAAAACCACAATGAGATACCATTTCATATCAGTCAGAACGGCAATTATTAAGAAGTCAAGAAACAAAAAATGCTGTGGAGAAATAGGAGCGCTGTTACATCGTTGGTGGGGATGTAAATTAGTTCAACCATTGTGTGAAACAGTGTGGTGATTCCTCAAAAATTTAGAACCAGAAATACCATTTGACCCAGCAATCTCATTACTGAGTGTATACCCAGAGGAATATAAATAATTCTATTTTAAAGATACATGCAAGCGTATGTCTATTGCAGCACTATTCACAATAGCAAAGATAGGGAATCAACTCAAATGCCCAGCAATGACAGACTGGATAAAGCAAATGTGGTACATATACACCATGGAATACTATGAATGAGACCATGTTCTTTGCAAGGACATGGATGAAGCTGGAAGCCACTATCCTCAGCAAACTAACAGGAAGAGAAAATAAAACCGAACACTACATGTTGTCACTTATAAGTGGGAACTGATCAATGAGAACACATGGACACAGGGAGGGAAACAACACTCACTGGAGCTTGTTGGGGGAGAGTTGGGGAGGAGAGCATCGGGAAAAAGCTAATGTATGCTGTGCTTAATATTTAGATGATGGGCTGATGGGTGCTGCAAACCACCATGGCGCACATTTACCTATGTGACAAACCTGCACATCCTACACATGTACCCTGGAACTTTTTTAAAAAATGAATTCACCAATCCATTATTTTAAAAAAATTTTCTCAAATACATTCAACACAAGGATTTAATCTTTACTTTATGTAAGGGTTAGGGAAGATTGGAATGGAATGCTTGTACTTTGATCTTGTTTTCAGAAAGCTTACAGTTGAGCAGAACACACAGGCCATGTCAAAAATAATACACTTTTGAAGTAATAATTCTAGCATGTATTGGGTCCCTTCCTTTTTGTATTGGAATTACGCATCCACACTCTTTGCCATGTAACTTAGCAACACCTTTTACTATGGGTATACTTTCCTGATTCATTGACTTGGAGATTGGTGAAATGACGTCTTGGTCAATGGCATGTGAATGGAAGTAACAGTGAGCAAGTTGTCAGCAGAAGCCTTAAGAAGCATCCTGTGCTTTCACAAAAGCCCCTATGATCCATGATCAAACAAGCATTCCACAGTAGCTGCTTCAGTCTAGGTCTCAGAATAAATTTAGTTGGAGGAGATCAGAATGCAGCCCAAAGCCTGGAGTCTAGCCTAAACTAGCCAATCTCAGCTTAGATCAATGGATAGGCAGTTGATTTGCACAGCAGGGAGAATATATGTTGTGAGCTACTAAGATACTGAGATTGTTATTCAACAAAACATGACTTACACAGTTCTCAAACTCTTTTTAGCAGGTGACATTTGTTTATATTTTTAAAATTGTAAAATCTTGTAGAGCTGAGTCAGGAGAATAGATGCATTATATTACAGACTTTTTTTTTTGACTATACTTGCATTAATTAAACATGGTGCACATTAAATGTTGTGACACCCTAGACTACATTCTCATTTACCAAATATTTGACATGATAACTCATTGTGTTAGTCCAGTTTCACACTGCCGATAAAGACATAACTGAGATTCGGTAATTTACAAAGAAAAGTTTAATGGACTCATTTCCATGTAGCTGGAAAGGCCTCACAATCATGGTGGAAGGTGAAAGGCATGTCTTACATGCCAGCAGGCAAGAGAGAATGAGAAGCAAGTGAAAGAGATTTCCCCTTAAAAAATCATCAGATCCCATGAGGCTTACTCATTATTAAGAAAACAGTATGAGAGAAACTGCCCCTGTGATTCAATTATCTCCCACCAGGTTCCATCCACAACACGTGAGAATCATGGGAGCTACACTTCCAGATGAGGTATGGTTAGGGATACAGCCAAACCATATCACTCATTTCCTCTATTTCGCAGTTTTCTTTGAGTAATGTTCTAATATTTAATTGTAAGAATATTGGAATCTTGGATTTCAAAATGATGAGTTGGACATATTCAATGTTGATAATTTTTAAATTTTTATTTCAAAGCAAAATGTCCACAAAGGAGTGGTGTTTAGAATTTTTTTACTCAATATGTGTTAAAACTGAGTAATGCAACTATGTATATCAAAGATTATAAATAATAACTGTACTATTACATTATTATTAAATAATCTCACATTAGTGCTACAATTTTCAGTGCCATAAACTTACTAAATCTATGTGCAGAGAACTAAAAGGCTCTGCTAGCTTTTTTTTCTATCTTGGTTGTACAGTCAGTGTTGTGTTGCTCTAAATAATGAGTGTTTTATTTTGGATCAGTGCTTCTCAGCTTTAAGGGCCATATGGCATATAAACCACCCTGAGATCTTGTTAAAATGCGGATTCTAATTCAGTAGGTCTGGGATAAAGTCTGAGATTCTGAATTTCTAACAACTTTTCAGATTATCCTGGTACTTAAGTCCATGGAACACTCAGAAAGTAGCAGGGTCCTGGAATATTACTTGAACAAACAAAAACCCCAAATGCATATAAATGAGATAGATGGCATTAAGTGACTACGTATGTATGTGTACTGAACAGAATTAAAGAGTAATCAAAGGTTTCAGAACGCAGCTTTTATCACAGATATATTTAACAAATACTAAACTTAACCACAATTAAACCTACTAATATTAAACTTAACTATTATTATTTTTGGAATAAATAAATATGGGATTTTAGTTAACATTGCTTTCCTTTTGCTGTTATTTTAGAATGGCCAATATTTTATTTCTATATCTACATATCATCTGCATTTATATTTGAAAAATGTAAATGAAATTGTATTAAATGTTAAAGATATGTTTTAAAATAGTTGAAGATAATAATTTTGCTATGTGAATTCCTGAACATGTTTTTTTGTTTTTGTTTTACTAGAAAATAGTAAGAAAAAAAAGAAGAGAGAGAATATAGTAGAAATAATCTTCCTGTAGAAGAATAATCATGACTAATTTTTTTAACAAGAATTATGATTTTTGTTAGCAGAGGCAAGAAATTTAATGTTTCACAAACCCTGATCAAATTAACTTCATTTTATTCCAGCTCTTACTGTATTATATTATTTCTGGAAGCAACCAATTGTAGAAGCAATCTTTCCTACCTCCCTCAGTTTCTAGTACATCCTTTGTAATTTCACCAGGATTTGGCTTGCTCTTTGACCTCAGAAACTCCAGGTTCTCTCTATGTGCTATTTTCACTCACTCCAAACAGAAACATGCATCTCTGAACTTCATGTTTTACAACACAAAACAAAAGCTTTCTTTTCCTTGGATTTGTATAATCCCTCATAGGTCATTCTGTATTTTCTTCTTTGATTAAGCGTCATGTAACTGCGGCTTTCTTTATTGTCTTATTCTCTTTTCCTGCTGTCCTTTGGCTCCTCAGCTTGCTGCAATCTGGGTTCCATGCATCTGCATCACTAAAGGTCTAGAATTAGAGGCCACTTTAATATTTTATTGACAGTCCAATGGCATTCCAAGTCTTCTTGTTCTGTTATATTTTAGGTCATTGCTAACATCTTCCTTTTTGATTTATAGACTCAAATTTCAGCTTATTTCCTCCTTCATTGACAGACTTCTTTTCTCTTCCTCCCTGATTACCCATCTAATCAGTGATGAGGGCCTGCTCATTTTCTTTCCTATAAGAAAACAAAGTGTGTCTCCTTTCTCAATTCCTAATCTCATGTCCAGTCCCTGCTCATTCCATACTTAGAACAACATCTCTGAAGGCTTCCCTTCTTTAGTTTTGCCCCATTCTTCACACTGACAACAAGGCACTGTCCAACATTTTGCAATAAAAATCTCATCATGTGAGTCTTCTATTTAAAACAATTGCAAGACTACCCATTGCCTATAATACAAAATCCAAGCTTCCAAATAGGGTTATATTTTGCTTTTGCTTTTCTTTCCAAGCTCACTTCTCACTCCTATTCCTTCATACACTCTCCATAAACTACAATAAATTACTTCAGTCTCTATGTATCTAATTGATTTTTTAGCAAACATATTTCATAGAAAAGAATAATCTATTTTAAAATACAAGGAAAAAAATCTTTAACAGCACTAACAAATGATAAAGCCACTAGGAATAATCTCAATAAGAAATATATAAGATACATGTGAATGCAACTTTAAAATATGAAAGGGACTAAAAAAAGCTTTTGAAGAAATTTATTTATATAGAGAGTTAGTACTGTAAATATGTCATTTCTACTTATTCTACATATTTAAACGTGGTCAAAGGAAAATTAAGTCAATGGATTCCAAAGTTCACATGGAATAATAAACTTCAAGAATGTCAAGGACATTCTCAAAAGGTTGGCCTATGGGAGATGGCAAAAGATTAACTATGGCAAATCATAAAAATAAATCATAAATAAGCCAGAGTAGAGTATATAATGAGTGAAGAGGTGCTCAGTAATTGCATGGCATGATAATTCCTTTATTTTATTACATTTATGTCTATTAACAAATATCATTCTCTTGAAAGATTACCTGACCTTATACTTTATGCTTGCAGAGATTTTAATTGCAGTGACAATACATCACTTTTTGATAGTTACACAGCATTCTGTGATATGTCAATTCCTCCTGGCTCCAGCACTACTCTGTTGAGGCTACTGATACTTCTCACCTGCTGCTCCACCCCACTAAGTTTTTGCATCAGTTTTGAGTGCACATTCTATCTCCTGTAATGGTGAAATTTAAGTTAAATTTGTTACCCTATACTGTCAGCCAGGGTTGCAAATTGGGCCTCCAAATACCCAAAGAGCTACCACCTGCCTGGACTGTTCCATTGGTTCTTTCTCTATGTCTGTGTGTCATTCTTAATTTCTTGATGAGCATTCAGGTTACTCAATTGTATCTGTGATGGATGAATAATTGGTTTAATAGTGTCCTTGGTTATTGCAACCTCACATTTCCATGGTAGTCAGACCTTGCCTCTATCATCCACTTGCTGGTTGTCATGTGCTCCAAATAGGGAAGCACATATGGAACTATAAGGCTTCACCTTTCCCAAACGAGAGACTTATCAGACCTTAGGTACTTCTGACTCCTATTATAAAACTAAACTCCTAATTCTTTGTCTGTCGAGACCCACTGCAAGTTACCCAAACCAATTTGGTGACCAATCAAGACTGCTTCCTTCACAGTCCTTACTTCAAAGAGATCCCCTGGCTTTGACTGTGTTAGGTGACATCTTGTTCCCCTGGTTGGTCTGATGAATGTATTAACTATGTCTTTTCCCCTCATTAATCTTGCTGCTTTCATGATTCCAACTCATGCTTCAGAAAAATATGAAATGGCATGTGATGACATTCTGGGGAGCTCACAAAGTTTTGAAACATGGAACATTAAATTTCTGAATACCTAGGATCTACAAAGCAGTTCATGCATAGAAGTAGGCAGAATAATTATGAATATCAGATAAAGTTTCTAGAATTCGAAAAAAAATTGCTCTATGTCATAACTTCAGTTATTCTACTTTTAGAGAAATTTTTGCGACCGGAAGATTTTGACGTTATTCAAGGGCCACACTTTAAGATATTATTAGCCAATGCCTCGTTTTGAAACCAGATGACAGTGACATTCAGCCACTAATGTGTATGAAGCAAGGACAGACTGTGAAAGAAACTTTGGCAAAGAGTTCCAGAGGCAACCATCAATTATTTTTCTACTTTCCAATGTCATCCAAGAAAACACTAGTTGTAAGTTAAATGTTAGTAGAAATAAATAAAACAACACACATATTTCTTTTCTTTCTTTAAGATTAGAAGGTGTTGTTAAAATTAAGGTCCATAGTAATGTAGTATATTTGGGAAAGCATGGATTGAAATGGCAAAGAACAAACCTGTCTGTGAATTATAGTATCAAACCTCTCTTGCTTGAGACTGTTCAGATGAAACATCAGGGATGATGAAATTTGTCCTTTCAAATCTTTGATATTGCATCTGAAAAGCAATTCAACTTGAGCAGTTTTGTTTGTTCTGAAGAATTTGATAATAGAAGAAGCTTCATTCAAGTTTGGGTCATGATTATTACACATTTTACTAGTGGAATATACAATATTTTGCATTGAATCAAATTGAAAAATATTTATTTTGTTTAATATATTGAAAAATGTGACTGAACCATACTTTGGGGTGTGAAATATAATATGTAATATTTTTTGGTTTTGTACTGGAATTTTTTGCGACTGTTCACAACATGCTTACTTTCTTCTCTAACATAGTCTCACTGGTGGTGCTTCGCTTTCACTGCAATTTTTGGTCCCATTAATATAAAGTTGTACACCTTCCTCTCATTAGTCCACAACTCATAGCCTTGATAAAGTTATGTTCTTAATTTCTCAGCCACCAAGGCCCTAACATCAGCTAAAACATTATATATATATATATATATATATATATATATATATATATACTTTCATATATATATAAAATCACCAGAGATGACATGTTGGTTTGGAACTAAATTTTTCTTTTCTTTCTTTTTTTTTTTTAATGAAAGAAAGAAAGAGGAAGAGAAAGGGGAAAAGAGAACAGGAGTCTTGCTCTATTGCCCAGGTTGGAATGCAATCTAAAATTAGATATTGAAAACCTCTTTTATGCCAATAATTGTGCTTAACAATGGAGACAGGAAGGAATAAGGGAAGAAAATAACAAACAAACAGCCAACCATTATCTCATTTGAATCTGTGAAATGTTATGCAATTGCTGAAGAGCAATTTACTTCCAATTATATGGTCACTTTTAGTATAGGTGTAATATAATACTGAGAAAAATATATATTTTATGCATTTGGGGTGGAGAATTCTGTAAATATTTATTGTTTACTTATTCCAGGTCTGAATTCAAATCATAAATGTCCTTGTTAATTTTCTATCTTGTTGATCAATCTCATGTTAACAATGTGGTGTTAAAGTCTCCCACTGTTATTACGTGAGAGTCTAAGTCTCTTTATAAGTCATTAAGAACCTGTCTTATGTATCTGGGTGCTCCTGTGTTGGGTGCATATATGTTTATGATCATTGGCTCGTCTTATTACATTGATCCTTTTACCATTATGTAATGTCCTTCTTTGTTTCTTTTAGTCTTTATTACTATTAAAGTCTGTTTTGTCAGAGATGAAAATTACAACTCTTTTTTTTTTTTTCTCTTGATTTAATTGGTGAATCTTCCAACATCGCTGTGTTTTGAGTCTTTGTGTGTCCTTGCATGTGAAATAGATCTGGATACAGTGTGCCGATAGGTTTTGACTTATTATGGTGATACCCTTTGCCTTTTGGTAAGTTTTTAGGATGACTGATAACTGGTTGTTCCTTTCTGTATATAGTGCTTCTTTCAGAAGCTCTTGTAAAGCAGGCCTGGTGGTGATGAAATCTCTGAGTACTTGTTTGTTCATGAAAAATTTTAATTTTCCTTCACTTATGAACCTTAGTTTGGCTGGATATAAGATTCTGGGTTGAAAATTCTTTTTTTTGAGAATATTAAATATTGACCCCCACTCTTTTCTAGTTTGTAGGGTTTCTGCTGAGAGATCTGCTGTGAGTCTGATAGGCTTCCCTTTATGACCTTTCTCTCTAGCTGCCCTTAGAATCTTCTCCTTTATTTCAACCCTAGTGAATCTAACGATTATGTGTCTTGGGGTTTCTCTACTTGAAGAATATCTTTATGGTGTTCTCTGCATTAACTGGAGTTGAGTATTATCCTGCCTTACTAGGTTAGGAAAGTTTTCCTGAATAGTATCCTGAAGAATATTTTCCAGCTTGGATTCATTCTCTTCAAGACTTTCAGGTACACCTATCAAACGTAAATTAGGTTGTTTCACATAGTCCCATATTTCTTGGAGACTTTGCTCATTCCTTTTCACTCTTTTTTCTCTAATCTTGTCTTCTCGTTTCATTTCATTAAGTTGGTCTTCGACCTCTAATATCCTTTCTTCTGCTTGATCAATTCAACTGTTAAAACCTGTGCATACTTCACGGAGTTCTCGTATTGTGTTTTTCAGTTCAATTTATTCACTTATATTCCTCTCTAAATTGTCTATTCTTGTTAGCATTTCATCGAACGTTTTTTGAAGGTTCTTAGTTTCTTTACATTGGGTTATAAGATATTCTTTTATCTCACAGAAGTTTCTTATTATCCACTTTCTGAAGCCTAATTCTGTTATTGGAACACACTCCTTCTCCATCAGGCCTTGTTCCCTTGTTGATGAGGAACTATGATCCCCTATAGAAGGAGAGGCATTCTGATTTTGGGTATTTTCAGCCTTTTTACACTGATTTCCTCCCTTCTTCATAGATTTATCCATCTGTCGTCTTTGTAACCGCTGACTTTCAAATTGGGTCTCTGAGTGGACGTCCAACTTGTGGATTCCCAGCGCCAGAATCTGAGTAACCCACTGTGCCCACTAAAACAGTGGCACTAAGATTCAGGTGCTTTCCTACCCAGGAATCTCCAGTCTGGCTTCCCTCTTCAGTGCCTTTTTCAATCAGCTGAATGGGCGGCTCTGCCTTCCCGGAGCTCCAAACGTTGACCAAAAGGGGACTCAGTCCTGTTTACTCTGCACCGAGAACCGCCGCGCCAGGGCGCAGGCAAAACTGCCGCGCAGGCCGCAAGAGTCGCGCTGGCGACCCGTGGGGCTCCTCCGCTGGGAATCTCCTGGTCTGTGAGCAACAAAAATTCATCTGAAAGTGTGGCGTCCACTCGTTCTCTGCGCTTTCACTGGGAGCTACGATCCTGAGCTGCTAGTAATCGGCCATCTTGGATCTCTCTCTGGAACTAAATTTTTCTTATGTGCATGTATGTCTGTAGTGTGTGTATGTGTATATGTGGGGTGTGTGTGTGTGTGTGTGTATGCACGTATGTATGTCTGCGGTATATGAGAGAGGAGAAAGAGAATAAGAGAACATGTGTGTGAGTTTTCTTATCGCCATATGCTTTCTTTTCCCTACTTATGTTTCTATAAATTCAAAGTAATAAGAGGAAAGACACTATGAAATTATAAAACTAGTTACTGTAAGGAGCATTTTCACTTACAGAATAACAAAGAACACTTGGTTATGGGTTGAAGGGCTCTCAGTATGTCGTAACTTGTATAAAAAGTATATCCCTTCCTTTTAGAATATGCTTTGTTGTCTAACAAAGAGAAATGACCCTAGTTGCAAATATTAAGCTTCCTCTAATCAATATAACCTTAATGTGAATTAGGTCATTAAAAATTTGTCAAAAGAAAAGATAGTTATGAAAGAATCAATTTTGCCTGACAATAAGAAAGTGGAAAGAGAAGCCTAGAGATTAAAAAAAGAAAAAAGACAAGCTAAGTCAAAAAATAAAAAATAAAAACAAGAAAGTGGAGAGAGATTTTAAATATATTTTGACTGTGAAAAATATCAGTGTTCAACCTCATAAGCCAATCATATGTCAGGTTAGAGAGTGCCCAGAATTATTATAATAACTGTTCTCTCCAAGTGAAAACTGAGCAATTTCAGTTCTTCCATAGGAGCTGATAAAATGCTTTATAATGTTGGTTAAAATTATGTCTATTTATTATTGGCCATGAAATTTATTGTTCTGTCTTAGGTGATTAAATGATTTCTTGAATCAAAGGAACTAGTGAAGCAGGTGCTAAGTTTTGCTAAGTTTTGGCCAGCTTTTATGGTTCCTTAGGAGACAACAAAATTTTAGAAATTGGATATTTTCTCATTATGCTTTATTCAATGAAATACAAATATTTAATCAGTTATTTGAACCTCATTGAGTTTTGTGGACCCCTTCACTTCACTTGTGGATTTTTGGAGTCATGTGAACATGTTTAAAGACTGTTGAAGAAAAAAAGTTAACAGTATATTCATGTTTTCATATAATGAGAACTGAATCTTTTTAGGGTCTTTCACTTTTCACAATAAACACCCCACTGTTATTTAAAATAAGCCACAGATTTTTAGACTAAAAAATTATGACTCTCTCTCTCCATATATATATATATATATATATATATATATACACATATATATACACACACATATATAAATATATTTATATGAGAGAATAATGTGTCAAACATATTTCAAGAGTTCTAATTATGAAAATTAAGGTGTTTAATTGGGTTAAAATGAGGCAAGAACTCCTTTCTACATTGCATGTAAGAAGGAGATTCTTTGACTTATAGTGTCATTTAAATCAAACTGTTTGTTAACATCTGTTGCTTCCCTATCTTATGCCACACACAATGGTAGGTACTGAGGATTCAAAACTGTAAACAGTAGTCCCTTATGTATCTGATATCCTTTTTCAGAAATAGAAAAAAATTTCAAATCAATTCATCCATTGTATATTCATTCACTCAATAACTATGTTTTGAGTACCCAGTCTACACCAAACATTCTCTAAGCTTTATGGCATAGAAGTGAGCAGGAGAGGAACAATGTCTTTCACATTAGCAAGAGAGACAGACACATCAATATGCAAATACATAAATAATTATGATTTAAGTCCAACAGTAAGAGACTGCGATAGAGAATGTGATAATTGGGTGGATTGTGGTACTTTGGAAAGATCTTTCTAAGACGATATCCATTTAAGCAGAGATGTTAACTATGTGTGTGTGTGAGGCGCTATGGAAATATAGAGGATGACTACTTGCTTTAACCTGGGCAAGTCTGAAAAGGTTTCTAGGCCAAAGGTCATGACTGAGAGACAAATAATACTTAAGGCACCCTCAGGGAAGAAGAAGGCAGTCTAGTCAGGGGACTGATATGATAAAGGTAGAGAAGGATGATTAAGTGTACCATGAGCCACGCTGTAAGCTGTTCAATTGGGGGGCTGGAGGGTGGTATAAGATGAGATTGAAGAGGGTCTTAGAAGCCTCATTAGGGAGCCCTCTGAAATTACCACACACAGGATTTGCTGTCCTTGTTAGCTGTGTCACCTGATATGAGCACACCACCTTCTTAAGATATCAAGCCTCTCATTTTGGGTGCAAATCTGCCTGTCTCCTGTCACACAATCAGGCGGAACATTGTCTAAAAAAGACTTGTGTATTTACATGAGTTTACAAGAAAGCATATATAAGTGAAGTTCATGTGGGAAATGAGGATAGTAGAAATTGAGAAAATATTTGTTTTCCAAAAACTTAGAGAAGGAGTGCTTTATAAATCCTAATCACATTGGAGGGTCTACTTCAGGCATCTGAGGACAGAATGATGGGATAGGAGTATCAAGAGTATGTCAATTTATTTTTCTTTCCTGAAGGGTGAGAGATAACCACAGTAAATTTATCTATGTCACAGAAACTAAGTAGTTAATTAATTCCTTTGACAAAGTATTTATTGGGCAACTACAATGTGTTAGTCACAGTGATAGGTGTTATTCTTTCTGCATTTGATGTGTAGTGACTTTATTGAATTTTGCACTCAAGCCTGTGCACAATCACTTCTTAGTAAAAATTTTTACATTTCCCTCCTCCACTGCAAAGGTGAACCTAATTAGTCGTGGATCTGACAGGGAGATTCTGCTTATTATTATTCTTTTCCTTACATACTTTGGAGAATTTCCCTTAAACTATAACAAACATATTATATTAAAATAGAAAAGAAAAAAGAGAGAGAAAAAACTAATCAGGAAGAATTTGCTTTTGTTGTTTTGTGCTTAGTGATCGCATTGATAAAGTTCATAGCAGGAGAATTATGCCTAACTGATGTCCTTTTAAACTGCTAACACTTGTTAGAGTGGACAAAATACGGTTACCAAAGAGACAAAATCTCTAGAGTTTATTAACTTTAGCTAATTTTCTAATGGATGCTGTGGACCAGTTACAGAACCCATGAGCTATTACTTTTATGATAAAAGAGTAACATATGATTTGGTTAAACAAAAATGATACAGAAAAATTGAGACCAAGTTAGATTTTTGGTGAATATGGTGATTTGACTGATACTAAAAAATTAAATGTTAACACTTTAAAATTGTGGTTATTTCAACATATTTTTAAAGCTTAATTTTGAAGCATAAAAGCGTTGAACAATTATCTAGTAACAGCTAATTCTAAAGTGAGCACAAATATAGAAACAGAGGCTTCTAAAAGTTTGACTCATCCACTTTATCACAGCTTATTCATGGCGCTACCCTCGATAAGTTATGACATTCTGTAATGCCTCAGCCAAAGGTTGCTCCATTCACAACACCCAGAACACTTTCCTTTGCACTTAGGATGATCACAACCTCTTTTTTTTTTGTCTTTCAAGTTTACATGTATTATTGCAAATTGTTCAGAAATGTATTCTCTATAATTTCTACATCTGCAGTAGTCTCATTACTTGCTCAAATTCACATAAGACCATGATGGACCTAAAATCTATATGTTCTGATACTCAGTGCAGTGGTAAATGCAACAATATGCTTTTCTGTTATTAAGTAGAAAAAGTAAGTACAATCGAATCCTCATTTGATAGTTGAAAATGTGAAATATGCCTTGTATTTTCAATTTCCAATCACAAAATTTTGATTGAACAGTATTAGAGTTATAGGAAGTGTAGTGAGTTTAATTTTGTTCCCCAAAACATTATTTTCTAGCCCCCAGTACTCCTGAACATACCTTTATTTGGAAATGAGGTATTTGCAGATATTGTGATAGAGACGAGACCATACAGGATTAGAGTGAGCCCTAAGTCCAATCCAAAGGTAAGTGTTACCACAATTTATCAAAAAGAAAAAACTTGTTATTTTATAAAAAAGAAAAAGCTGATACTATAAAGTACAGTATTGGCCCGGCACGGTGGCTCACGCCTGTAATCCCAGCACTTTGGGAGGCCAAAGTGGGAGGATCACAGAATCAAGAGATCAAGACCATCCTGGCCAATATGGTGAAACCCCATCTCTACTAAAAACACAAAAATTAGCTGGACATGGTGGCTTTCACCTGTAATCCCAGCTACTTGGGAGGCTGAGGCAGGAGAATGGCTTGAACCCAGGAGGCGGGTGTTGCGGTGAGCAGAGATTGTGCCACTGGGCTGCAGCTCGGTGGCAGAGAGAGACTCCATCTCAAAAAAAAGAAAAAACAAAAGTACAGTATTGACCCCATGCAATAGCCTCTGCTGAAGATATTGCTCCACTGAGCTGTTTTTTTTTTTTTTAATGTAAAGCTCACTTTATTTTCTTTGTATTTTTTATAAAATAAAGTTGTCAGGTTAATAAACCATGAGAATGCCATTGTTTATATATATATATATATATATATATATATATATATATATATATGTGCGTGTGTGTGTGTGTGTGTCTGTGTGTGTAAATTTTGAGAAATTACTCGAGCAAATATGGCATTCTTTGCATTGAATAGGTAGATGGTGTCACTCTTGTATTCTTTGTCCTAGGGCTGTTGCTCAGTGGCTTATTGTTGACATTTCCTTTAGAAGTGCTACACACTGGTAAGTTTGTCTGCCTCCTATTCTTCTCAATACTTATTACTTTGTTCAAAATTATGCATATTCTATTTAAAGATCTATTTCTTTCTTTTCAGTACTACCCTTTTCTACTAGCCTAATCACATTATTCCTATTTTCAACATCTGGAAATCAATTTCATAATGAATATGGAATATCTAAGAAATTATCATCTCAAATGCTATTCCACGTTTCTTCTTCCTTAATCCTAGTGCAGCCTAGACTGAACGTCTTCCCCTCCAAGAAGGGTCCCCTGCAGCACCACAACCTGTTTGTCTGCTACGTGAAAGATTTCTATCCAGGTAGCATTCAAGTCTGATGGTTCCTGAATGGAAAGGAGCAAATAGCTTGGGTTGTGTCCACCAACCTGACTCATAATGAGACTGGACATCCAGACCCTGGCGATGCTGGAAATGAGCCCCCAGCAGGGAGATATCTACACCTGCCAAGTGAAGCACCAAGCCTGGACAGTCCTGTCACCATAAAGTGGAGTGAGTTAGTTTATGATGACCCTCTAGACCCCACCTCTGAAGAGCGAGGGACTCTCTGGCTCTGGGTCCACTCATCTTGTCTTCTGTATCTATACCCCGGGGCCATGTCTGACCCCATCTTTCTTTTACCCCAGCTCCTGAGAGTAGTGCTTCAACCTAGGGCACTGGAGACTTGCCTGTCTTTGGCCTAGGGGATCCTGAGGATTTACAGTTCTCCATCTCATCAGAGAATCTAGTGATGAGACATCTTTTTGAACTGACCTCACACATGGGAACTGAGTTATTTTGAGAAGCAACTGCCAAATTCTGCATATGTGCCTTGTTGAGATCACACCGTATGTTCCAGAATTGAGGGAGTGTCTCTTTCTCTATTTCCTCTTATGCAACGTGTATGCTCCTCACTGTCCTTGTGTCAATATGCTGCATCAGGCTCCAAGACACCAGACAGGATGTGAGCAGGGGTGCAGCTGGTGGAGGTGACACTTACCCTGGGTCAGCTTATAGAAACTCAAGTTCCACTGAGTTTCTATAATACATTATAGAAACTTTTTGTACCTGCATAGAAACAGCCAGAATGATAAATAATTCCGTCACCTATGATCACTTCTATTCCAATATCCAAGTTTAGTTGCCAAAAGATTGGAGACTACTGATAAATCACAGGAAAAATGAATCATAGTCTGCATTTCTTTTGTAGTATTCATAAAATTTCTATATCCATCAAAACTTTGCACTTTTGTCATCATTCCAACTTCAAGCAAAAGAGACACATAATTTTCATTTTTGTTTTAATAAGCATATTTAATGTCACCATACAAAAATAATATCCATGAATTCCATGTTACTGAGATGTTATCTAAAAATAAACATGCATCTTCTAATATTCTACTTTCTTTAGAAAGCACACACATTGAACTATTCTATCAGAAATCAAATTTTGTTGAGTAGCCAAGCTCACCAAAGTCAGTTATTATTACTTTCTTCTCCTCCATGAAGCTTCAATGGCTTCATGATATATCTGCATTTGCCAGCTTGAAGAAGAGCTTTCTTCATTGAGCATAACAGGGAAGAGTGAATCTGTTCGTCGTTAAAGCTTTTCTACAGCAGGATAAGACACAGCCCTGATACCTGGAATAGCCACTGGCAAAGAGCGTTATTCAACAATACGCTGCATGCAGTTTAACCTTGTTTTCACTCTGCAGTCATGAGACAACAATTCACTGTACTTGGTTCAAAACAAAGGTTTAAAAAACATGCTGCTATTGCCTCTTTTATTAAACACAAATGAACACATTAGACCCCTGGGACAGGAAGGGAGAATTTCCCATACTTAGGAAATATTTTCATTTACTAGTAGCAGTGAGAACTCAGCCCCTGTACTTGTTATTAGAGCACCTTTTGTTTATTCCAAAATGTGAAAAATATTAACAAACATTATTGATAAGAGATACAATTTGGAATGTTCTTTTAAAAATACTATATTCTATGAAGACTATACTCTTTAAGCCTTGTAGTTCAAGGAGGAGATTAAAGAGATCTTTAGAAAGAAGGAGTCTGCTTCCTGCTGTAGAAATTTCCTTTTAAAATCTGAGTGTTGTAGGGAAGTAATATATTCTAACTCAGTCTCCAAAAAGTGCAAATGATATTTATAAAGCAAATTGTGAAAGTTAGTATTTTTTATTGAGCTCCATAGCAGGTATTCACAGCCACCCTTCCAGGAAGGTATTCGTTTTAAACTAAGGCACAGTTAGTTTAAAAGAACAATCTATCTAACCCCACCTATTCTATCCAAGACCATATATTAATAGTAGCAGAACTGAGATTCCAAACTAGAGCTGTTCTGATTACTATATTTCTATACATCAATTGTAAAAAAATCTATGCTGGATTTATCACAGAAAAATTAAAGTATAAAACAGTTTTCTATACTCAAAAAGTTTGAAGTACATGGTATATTTAGCAGATAAGTTATAAAATATATAAAATTATAAGGGATATTACAGATTCCATGGAATCATCCTGGTCAATCACAAATTTGTCTCAAGATCTTAGATTGTGCATAGCAATCTGAAATTATTTACCTCAAATGCCAGGTGAATTTTTTGCTATCTTCTATTCTTTTTGCATTTAATTGAAATTTCTAAAATATTAAAGATAATGTTATTTGTATATAAACAACTAGGTCAACCTGGCACCTACCTACACAATTTTTGGATACCTTCTTTTTAAAAAAAAAAATTTTTTTATTTTTTTCTTAAGGAAAAATATCCTCCCCAAAATGGCTGACAATGTTATGCCTCCTGGTGATGAGTGAAGATGTGCTCGGTGTGCTCCCTATTAATGAAAAAGTGACATAAAAAATGACTTGCATTCAAAGAAGTGATGCACACTCATCAAGTAGAGTTATAAGATATTGCTCTGAAATTTTTAAAAAATGGTCTGTGCTAAATTAAATACATGGTCTTTTACAAATCACTCTTACTTTTTTCAATTTCATTTTGACAATTTGATGATTTAAATATTTTTATAGCTTCAAGGTATAATATTTTCTGAGTGTTGAGTGAGTTGATGAAACGTTAGAATGATAGGTACTGGACAATCCCTTCCAGCATTTTAGCAGATGCTAATTGTGCAAATGGTCTTGACAGTCAGTGAAAGACGCTTTTCTCAGTTCTTGAAAGATGCCTGTTCCCCTGCCAGCTAGCTGAAGACATCACTGAAGGCCACTACTGTAACTGACAGCAGACGTCAAGGGGAAGACCAGACCTAATAAATACTTTATTCCACCCACAAACTTCTTTCCTTTAACATGTTATTTTATTAAATTCCTAAGCAGATTTTTATTATATGTATCAAGTCACAAGCCACCACGAAATCTGCTGAAACATGGGAACATAATCTGCCTCAGGCAGGTCCTTCATGAAGTATCCAGAAGAAGGCATTGTTATCAAAGGAGATACCAGCTCCATGCATGTTTTTTTTTTTTTTTAATTTTTTAAATTTTTATTGTATTTTATGTCTTGGGATACATGTGAAGAACATGCAAGATTGTTGCATGCATGTTATTGCCCCTGAAAACCTTCCAGTGGGAAGATGTGGAGGTGTGAAACAACAGTAATGATAATCCTGATCCCGCATAGGCCAAGATGTGTCTTTGTGTCTTCATTTTTAACAACAAAGTTTAAAAAGCAAGGAAAAAATTTGAAAATTGAGAGTTTATAAGATAAGGATAAAAAGAAAATGTTCTGTAGAGATGTGCAACGTGTTTCTTTGTGTTGAAGCTGTTATTACAAAAAAATCATAAAGTTAAAAAGTAAACAGCTTATAAATTTAAAAGATAAGCAAGCTAAGGTTAATTTACGATTGAAAAATGAAACAATATTTAATAAATTTAGTGCAGCCTAAGTGTACCTTGCTTATAAAGCCTAGGGTAATGTACAATAATGTCATAGGCTAACAGGGTTTGTGTTTCTGACACTGCCCCAATCTCATGTCGAATTGTAATATCCGATGTTGTAGGAAGGGCCTGGTGGGAGGTGACTGGATCATGGGGGTAGACTTCCCTTTTGCTTTTCTCATGATAGTGAGTGAGTTCTCACAAGATCTGGTTATTTAAAAATGTGCGGCATCTTCCCCTTCTCTCTCTTCCTCCTGCTCTGGCCATGTAAGACATGACTCTTTCCCCTTCTTGAAAGTAATGGCAAAAACCACAATTACTTTTGCCCCAACCAAATAATAGGCAAGACAATGGGTAAAATGCCTTGGATGCATTTCAGAGACCTTTGCAACAGGCCTTCCCATTACGAGCCTGAAGGTCTAGGAAGGAAGGATGGTTTCCTGGGCCAGAACCAAGGCCTGGCTGCCCTGTACATCATCAAAACATTGCTCCTTGCATCCCACCTGCTCCAGCTCCAGCAGTGGCTAAAAAAGCCCCAGATATGTCTCAGGCTGCTGCTCCAGAGAGTGTGAGCCTCTGGATTCCATGTGATGTTAAACCTGAAGGTATGCAGATAGCAAGAAGTGAGGCTTTGAAGCCTTCACCTCAATTTCTCAGGATGTACATCCAGGCAGAAGTCTGCTGCAGTGGCAGAGCCCTCATAGAGAACCTCTATTAGGGCAATGTTGAGGAGAAATGTGGGTTTGGAACCTGCACACAGAGTGCACTTTGGAGCACTGTCTAGGGTAGCTGTGAGAAAAAGACCACCATCCCTCAGACCCCAGAATGGTAGATCCACCTAGAGCTTGCACAGAGCATCTGGAAAAGCCACAGGCACTCAATGCAAACCCAGGAAAGCAGCTGAGGGAAATGTACCCTGCAGAGCCACAGCGGCAGAGCTGCCCAAGGCCTTGGGAGCTGTATTAGTCCATTTTCACACTGGTGATAAAGACATACGTGAGACTGGGCAATTTACAAAGGAAAGAGATTTAATGGACTCACAGTTCCATGGCTGGGGAGGCCTCACAATCATGGCAGAAGGGGATAGGCACGTCTCAGGTGGTATCAGACAAGAGAAGAGAATAAGAGACAAGTGAAATGGGTTTTCCCTTATAAAACCATCAGATCTCATGAGACTTTTTCATTACCATGAGAACAATATGGGGAGAAACAACCTCCCTGATTCAATTATATCTCACTGGGTCCCTCCCACAACATGTGGGAATTATGGGAGCTACAATTCAAGATGAAATTTGCATGAGGATACAACCAAACCATATCAGGAGCCCATCCCTTGCATCAGTGTGGACTGGATGTCAGACATAGAGTCAAAGGAGACTATTTTGGAGTTTTAAGATTTTTTTGACAGCCCTGCTGGGTTCTGGACTTGCATGACATTTTTAGCCCCCTTATTTTGGCCAACTTCTCCCATTTGGAATTAGAGCATTTACCCAATGCCAGTACTCTCATTGTATCTGGGAAGTAATTAACTTGCTTTTGATCTTACAGGACCATAGATTCAAGGGACTTGCCTTGTTTCAGAAGAGACTTTGGAATGTGGGTTTTGAGTTAATGCTGAAATGAGTTAAGACTTTGGGCGACTGTTGGGAAGGTATGATTTTGTTTTGCAATATGAGAGGCAGTGAGATTTTGGAGGAACCACGGGTGGAATGATATGGGTTGTGTTTGTGTCTCAGCCCAAATCTCATGTCATATTTTAATCTCCAGTGTTGGAGGAGGGGCCTAATTGAGGTGATTCAATCATGACAGCTAACTTCCCCTTTGCTGTTCTAATGAGAGGGAGTGAGTTCTCATGAGATTTCATTGTTTAAAAGTGTGTCACAACTCTATCTTCTCTCTCTTCCACCTGCTCCAGCCATGTAAGATGTTACTCCTTCCTCCTCACCTTCTGCCATAATTGTAAGCTTCCTGAGGCTTTTCAGACATGCTTCCTTCCTATACAGCCTCTGAAACCATGAGCCAATTAAACCTCTTTTCTTTATAAATTACCCAATATCAGGTAGTTCTTTATAACAGTGTGAGAACAGACTAATACACAGGGCGTCACATTCACTCACCATTTGCTCACTGACTCACCCAGATCAGCTTCCAGTTGTGCAAGTTTCGTTTGTGGCACATTCTCTATGTAGGTGTGCTATATTTTATCTTTTATACCATATTTTACTGTACCTTTTATCTGATTAGATATACTAATACTATTGCATTAAAATTACCTACAGTATTTAGTATAATAACATGCCATAGAGGTTTGTGGCCTAGGAGCAATAGGCTGTATCATATAGTCTAGGTGTATAGTAGGTTATATCGTATATGTTTTTTTAAGTACACTCTGTGATGTTTGTGAAATAACAAAATTGCCTAAGGACATGTTTTTCAGAATAATTTCCCATAGTTAAGCAATGCATCACCATAGTTATTTCTGTTATGATTAAGAGAAAATTCTTTAATGTGGCCTGTATGTAGAAATATCATAAATTCTTATTTGCCTTGGAGAGTCTTGATTTATGCCTGGTGTCCTGGAAAAATTAATAGCTTCACTTTTCACTCTCAGAAGCATAATAGTTTGAACAATAAGTTATATGGTCACCATATTCATGGGGACCTACATTATCTGATTCATACCCACATCTTCATTCTTATTTTTTGCTACCCCTCCCTCTCTTTCTGTGCTTCATCTACACTTAATTTTATTTTCCTTTCATTTTTGTGACTGTGACATAATCTATTACTGAGTCTCTTTCTTAACATCTTTTTTTTTTTATCATCCCTCCTCTTTTTCTAGTTATGCCCTTTTCATTCCTGAGTAAACTTTTCATGACCCTACAGACAAGATCAGAATCTGCTATATGCTTACATAGTCTCAGTAATTACCACAATCTGCAGTTATAGTATTGTGTGATTTTTTTTTTTTTGGGGGCTGATGCCTTTTCCTTAGTTGAACTTTAGGCTACTTGATAATTAGGCCATATATTTCTTTATCATTTACCCTCCATTTTGCCCCAAGGCCTGACACATAATAACAAGCACTGAATAATTTTAAATGCGTTTTTTTCTTATGCAGAGAAAGGATTGAACCATAAATACCCTAGTAAGTGTGGCACTCAGATAACCTATGAAGAGATATCTTTAATCTCTATCAAAGTATTTGTTTATCTCTTTCACCTTCTGGATACAAGACTCAAAGGTCACCCTTGAGTGATGGTGGAAAGTGTCAGCTCTGTCTAGACAGGGATTATTCTGCATGTCTGCTCACAAAGAAGACAATTAAGGATGGGTAAGAATGATTTATTCCAATATTTCCTAACTTAACCATGTGGGCTGATGAAATTGTGTGTGTGTGTGTGTGTGTGTGTGTGTGTGTTTAATATGAAGTGCTTTGAAAAGATGTTGTGAACAAAAGAGAAAGGAGTGACAATCACTTAATCATCAAGTCACTCTCCCATGGTCTCAAAGAGGAATAGTTACAGAAAAAGAGGATGAAAGTGGAAGATGCATTTTATAACATAACGAAATGAAAGTATCAAAACTTACTACTAAAACTGATGTTCAATAGAATTATAATTTTAGATTACTGGTTGCTTAAAGTCAACCATATCATAACTTTTCTAGAACAATATGGGTACTGAGAGTTGAATGTCACATTTTTTTCCCTCCTCTCTACAGAACCACCTGAATGTGAGTTTCCATTACGAATGAAGCCAAGATCAGCAGATCTACACAGGTGAGAGAATAACAAGATATGCCTTATTTACAGTCAAGACTTTTTTGTGATATAGGAATTTTAGATATTTTATCACTGACCTGCTCACTTATTGCAGAAACCTTTATGGGAAAATGAAGAAACCACTGAAGAAACGAACTTGAGAAAAGAGTATTGCTTGTGTTACTGTTGTTGTATATGATAATATGGTGTTAATTTACTGTCTTTATACAAAAATTTGTTGGATGTTGTCTGTAGTAGCTTTATCCTTAAAAGATTTTACACCATGTTTAAATTTGTGATAATCCATCAGTGAAGGTTTGTGGGAGCTTGGAAAATTAGTTGAGTTCTACCTGACAGGTGGGTAAATGGAAAAGTTAGGGCTTATCCAATTGAAGTTCAGAAAATCAGCCAAGTGAAACAAAAGCTACAAGAACTTTAGTACAAAAAAGCAAAAAATTGAATCCAGAAAATTAGCTGAGGTAAAACTAAAACCTTAGACTAAAAGAGTAGAGAGTAAAACATTAGGAATGAAGTATCCAGACTTGGCAATTAAGTATCCAGTCTTGGCAAGCATTGGCACTAGAAAAAGAAGAAAAGTTGGTATCAAACTATGGTTCACACTCACGTCTTCAGCTGTGATTTCTTATGGGTATAGAAACCAGCATCCAGCATCGTTTCCTATGATCTCTACCTCCTTGATTTCTCATCCTTGGATGGTCATTCCTTGCATTGTACCAGAATTTTTTTTTATCATTTTCATATTGAAGAAGTAAAGTTATATTAATTCTGATTTTAATTTACAAAAGTTTGTAGTTTCTTGCTTCTTATGATTGCATCGCTGTAGTCCAGTCTGGGCAACTGAACAAGATGCAATCTGCACATGTACCCCAAAACTTAAAAATACAACTTAAAAAAAGAAGAAATAAAAAAATCTTAAAAAAAAATCGTGGGTTCAATCTTTGGTGCTGTTTTGTAAATGAACCAAACATGGTTTCTGTATAGGGGCCCTGATGTTATTTACCCCACAGCATGGTAAAGACCATTTGTTCAAAACCTGTAGGTACCAAACTCAAATTCTTACACACCCAATTACTTTATGTATAGCCCAAATAAGTATATATTTAGTTACTTTAAGCCTTCCTGCTTTGCATATCCTGTAAAATTGCACCCAACACTTGCTAGGCATATTTAAGACAAACCTTGTAGCTGTAAAAGACCCCAAACTTCTACTGCCTTTGGAGCTCACTGACCCAAAAACTCCCATCTTGTCAGTGAATGACATTGCCTAGACATGGAAACCCTCTTTTAAACTCCCCTCCTCCCCCAGGAGTTCCTTTGTCCTCTTCCCCCTGTGGACAGTGTATCTTGCTGCTGTCCTGTGGGGGACCAGCACGTCTGCCAGGAGGCTCCCGGCCTGCAGGAGGCCTCGCCCCAACTCGGAGATGTTCACAACCTGAAGGAGAGAGTGCGTGGAAGAAAAGACAGACAGACAGACGGTGGGGTCTGGAGGACTACCCAGGCGATGCCAGTAGCATGCCAGAGTAGCAAGTTTATTGTGTGCATAAGTCTGATTATATACCTTTTAGTTCTTCGTTGATGACGCAAGTTACATTAAACAGTAAATACAGGAATACGGGAACAAAACGTTTACAGAAACAGGAATTAAGAAACACACCATATCAGACCCACTTGGGGTAAACAGAGCCATAAAATGTTTACAGAAACAGGGATTACCGTATCAGGCCCGCTCCATGTCAGGCCCGCACAATGACTCATGAAACCGCCGTGGCACGCGCTGTTCTTCGTGTCAGTAGCCAAAATATTCTGCAGAAGTCATGCATCAACACTTCACCCTTTCCCTCAGCTCAACAGCCTCCAGGAGAGAGGTGAAACGTGTATGGGCTCAAGCTCAAAATGGCCGCGGTACAGCTAAGCACCGCGAACGGGAGCGATCCCCACAGTAAGCCACTGTGCCTGGCACAGAATGTCGATTATTAAAAAGCCAAGAAACAGGCCAGACATGGTGGCTCATGATTGTAATCTCAGCACTTTCAGAGGCTGGGGCAGGGTGATCACCTCAGGTCAGGAGTTTGAGACCAGTCTGGCCAACATGGCAAAACCCCATCTCTCATAAAAATACAAAAA
>CAUYLG010008962.1:0-13621 GCA_963573385.1 Cacajao melanocephalus
TTTTTTTTTTATGGGGGGGACCAGGTGAGCCTGATCACCTGGCTCCCTGCCTCAGAGTCTTTTTTGTTTTGTTGAACAATCGACTCTCTCCCAGGTGTTCCAGTCACCTGATGAAAAGGCGCCGGGATCTGTGTGACTTCCCGTGTGAGACCCACTGCGCCGGCTGAAACAGCGGCACTGATATTCGTGGTGCTTTTCTGCCCAGGAATCTCCTGGCCTGGCTCCCTGTTTCAGACTCCTTTTTAATCAGATGAATGGGCGATTCTGCCTTCCCGAAGCTCCACTTGCCAGCTAGAAAGGAGACCCAGACTAGCGTATTTTGTATGAAGAACTGCCACACCAGGGCGCCAGCAAAACAGCCGCGCCGGCCAAAAGAGCCGTGCTGGCGACCCATAGGGCTCCTCTGCCTGGAATCTCCTAGTCTGTGGGCAATAAAAATCCGTCTGGAAATGCAGCGTCCACTCACCCTCTGCGCTTTTACTGGGAGCTGCAATCCTGAGCTGTTCCTGATCAGCCATCTTGGATCACCGACTCCTATTCTAAGTTCTTTAAGAAATCTCCAAACTGCTTTCCACAGTGGCTGAACTAACTTACTTTCTCTTTTCTCCACAGCCTTGCCAATATCTGTTGTGTTTTCACTTTTTAATAATAACCATTCTGACTGGTATGACATGGTATCTCACTGTGGTTTTGATTTGCATTTCTCTGATGATTAGCAATGTGGAGTAATTTTTTCATGTTTGTTGAACACTTGAAGGTCTTCTTTTGAAAAAGTGTCTGTTCATGTCTTTCACCCATTTTTAATGCGATTATTTACTTTTTGCGTGTTCAACAGTTTAAGTTCCTTATAGATTCTGGATATTAAACCTTTGTCAAATGCATAGTTAGCAAATATTTTCTCCCATTCTGTAGGTGGGTTTGTTTACTCTGTGGAGACAGTTTATTTTGCTGTTCAGAAGCCCTTTGGTTTAATTAGGTTCCACTTATCAATTTTTGTTTTTCTTTCAATTGCTTTTGAGGACTTAGGCATAAATCCTTTCCCATGGTCAATGCCCAGATAAAATTATATTCCCAGCTTTTTTTTTTTTTTCAGGATTCTTATTGTTTGAGGTCTTACATTTAAATCTTTAATCCATCTTTAGTTAATTTTTGTACATGATGAAAGACAGGGGTCCAGTTTCATTATTCTGCATATGGCTAGCCAATTATACCAACACCATTTATTGACTAGGGAATCCTTTCCCCACTGTTTATTTTTGTCAACTTTGTTGAAGACTAGATAGCTGTAGGTGTATGGCTTTATTTTGTGGTCCTCTATTGTGTTCCATTGGTTTGTGTCTGTTTTTGTACCAGTGTCATGCTGTTTTGGTTACCATATCCTTATAGAACAGTTTTAAGTCATGTGGTATGATGCCTCTGGCTTTTGTTCATTTTGCTTAAGATTGCTTTGGCTATTCAGTCTTTTTCTTGTTCCATGTGAATTTTAGCATAGTCTTTTCCAATTCTGTGAAAAATGACATTGGTAGTTTGGTAGGAATTGCTCTGGGCACTATGGCCATTTTAATGACATTGAGTCTTCCAATCCATGAGCCAAGAGGCTTTTCTATTTGTTTGTGTCATCTGTGATTTATTTTAGCACTGTTCTGTAGTTCTCCTTGTGAAGATCTTTCACCTCCCTGGAGTGATGTATTCCTGGGTATTTTTTTGTCTGTGTGGCTGTTGTAAATGAGATTACATTCTTGATTTGGCTCTCAGCTTGAACATTATTGGTATATAGAAATGCTGCTAGTTTCTGTATATTGATTTTATATCCTGAAATCTCCCTACAATCATTTATCAGTTCTAACAGCCTTTTGGAGGAGTCCTTAGGGTTTTTTAATTATAGAATCATATTATCAACAAAGACCAAGAGTTTGACTTCTTTTCCTATCTGGATGCCTTTTATTCTTTCTCTTGCCTAATTACTGTGGCAAGCACTTTCAAAACTATGTTGAACAATAATGGTGAGAGTGGGCATCCTTCTCTTGTTCCTGTTCTCAAGGAAATGCTTCCAGTTTTTGCCCATTCTGTATGATATTGGCTGTGGGTTTGTCACTGACAGGTCTTAGTATTTTGAGGTATGTTCCTTTGATGACTACTTTCTTACGAGTTTTTTTATCATGACAGGATGTTGGATTTTATTGAACGCTTTTCCACATCTATTGAGATTATCATATAGTTTTTCTTTTTAATTGTTTATGTGGTGAATCACAATTATTGATTTGCATGTGTTGAACCATCCTTCTATCTGAGGAATAAAGTGTATTTCATCATGGTGAATTAACTTTTTGATGTGCTGTTGAATTTGGTTTGCTATGGTATTTTGTTGAGGATTTCTGCATCTATGTTCATCAAGGATATTGACCTGTAGTTTCTTTCTTTATCGTGTCTGCCAGGTTTTTGGAATAGTTTCAGTAGAACACTGCTTTTTTTTTTTTTAACCGGCTTTTTTTTTTTTTTTTAAAGACAGAGTCTTGCTCTGTAGGCTAGGCTGGAGTGCAGTGGCACGATCTTGGCTCACTGCAACCTCTGTCTCCCAGGCACAAGCAATTGTCTTGCCTCACCCTCCTGAGTAGCTGGGATTACAGGCATCTGCCACCACACCTGGCTAATTTTTGTATTTTTAATAGAGACGGGGTTTCACCATGTTGTCCAGGCTGATCTCAAACTCCTGACCTCAGGTAATCTGCCTGCCTTTCCTCCTACCTTGGATTACAGGTGTGTGACAGCACACCTGGCCACCAGCTCTTCTTTATACATCTAATAGAAATCAGCTGTGAATCCATCTGATCAAGGGCTTTTTTTTTATGGTTGGTAGGTTTTTCATTACAGATTCAGTTTCAGAACTCAATACTGATCTGTTCAGTGTTTCAATCTCTTCTTGATTCAGTCTTAGAAGACTGTGTATCTAGAGGAAATAAATCCCCTCTAGATTTTCTAGTTTGTGTGCATACAGATGTTCATTAACAGTCTCTGAGGATCTTTTTGTATTTCTGTGGGATCAGTTGTAATGTCACCTTTGTCATTTCTGATTGTGCTTATTTGGCTCTTCTTTGTTAATCTAGTTAGCAATCTATTGATCCTCTTCATCCTTTCAAAGAACACACTTTTGGTTTTATTGAGTATTTGGCTGGATTTTTGGGTCTCAATTTTGTTCAGTTGAGCTCTGATTTTAGTTATTTCTTTTCTTCTTCTGCTAGTTTTGGGGTTAGTTTGTTCTTGCTTTTCTAGTTCCTCTAGCTGTCATGTTAGATCACTGAGATCTAACTTTTTGAGGTAGGTGTTTAGCACTGTATACTTTCCTCTTAACACTGCTTTTGCTGCATCCCAGAAATTTTGGTATACTGTATCTCTGTTTTCCATTATTTCAAAGAATTTTTATGCTTCTGCCTTGATTTCACTGTTCATCCAAAAGCCATTCAGGAGCAAATTGTTTAATTTCCATGCAATTGTATGGTTTTGAGAGATCTACTTGGTACTGATTTCCATTTTTATTCAACTGTGGTCCAAGAGTATGATGATATGATTTCAGTTTTTCTGAATTTATTGAGACTTGCTTTATGCCTGAGCATGTGGGGGTCAATCTTGAAGTACATTCCATGTGCAGATGAGAAAAATGTATATTCTGTGGCTAATGGGTGGAGTATTCTGTAGATGCCTATTAGGTCCAACTAGTCAAGTGATGAGTATAAGTCCAGAATTAATTTATTAGTTTTCTGACTCATTGATCTGTCTAATGCTGTCAATGGGAATTGAAGTTCCCCATTACTATTGTATGGCTAAATCTTTTCATAGGTCTAGAAGTATCTGTCTTATCAATCTGAGTGCTCCAATGTTGGGCATGTACATACTTAGGACAGTTAAGTCTTCTTCTTGAGTTGAATCCTTGAGAGGTAGGATTTTATGTAATTTTATGCCTGTAAAATTTTATGTCATTTTATGATTTCATACAGGTAGGATTCACTATGTAATGCCCTTTTTTTTTTTTACTGTTGCTGATTTAATGTCTGTTTTATCATATATAAGAATAGTGACCTCTGCTTTCCCTCCTCCCCCCTGCCCTCCACCATTTACATGGTAGATCTTTCTCCAACCCTTTACTTTGAGCCTATGGGTGTCACTTCTATGTGAGATGGGTCTCTTGAATGGGTCTTCTTTTTTTATTCCACTTGTCATTCTGTGGCTTTTAAGTGGAGCATTTAGGTCATGTATATTCAAAGTTAATACTGATATGTGAGGTTTTCATCCTATCGTGACATTGTTAGCTGGCTGCTTTGTAGTTTCTATTGTGTGGCTGCTTTACAGGGTCTGTGGGCTATATATTTATGTGTGTTTTGTGGTAGCAGGTATCCTTCTTTTGTTTGTGTTAGAACTCCCATAAGGATCTCTTATAAGGCTGGTCTGGTGGTAACAAATTCGTTTAGTGCCTGCTTGTCTAGGAAAGATTCCATTTCTCCTTCACTTAAGAAGCTTAGTTTGGTGGGTTATGAAATTCTCAGTTTGAATTTCTTTAAGAATGCTAAAAATAGACCCCCAATCTGTCATGGCTTATAAGGTTAGCCTGATGGCGTTCCCTTTGTATATTACTGCCCTTTTACTCAAGCTGCCTTTAAGATTTTTTCTTTAGCATTGACCTTGGACAGTTTGGTGACTATATGCCTCGGTGATATTCATTTTGCATAGTATCTTGCAGATGTTTTCTGGATTTCTTATATATGGATAGCTACTTCTAACAAGATTAGGAAAATTTCCTGAATTATTCCCTAAAATATATTTTCCAGGTTGCTTTCTCTCCTTCTCTCTCAGGAATGCTAATAATTTGTACACTTGGTTGCTTTACATAATCCCATATTCATTGAAGATTTTGTTCATTTATTAAAATTCTTTTATATTTCTGTCTGACTGGGTTAGTTCCAAAGACTGGTCTTCAAGCTCGGAAATTCTTTTGTCTGCTTGGTCCAGTCTATTGATAAAGCTTTCAACTGTATTTTGAAATTCTTTGAGTGAGTTTTTCAATTCCAAAAGCTCTGATTTCTTTTTCAGATGTTTATCTCTTCCTTCATTTCCTGGATTGCCTTAGAAGTTTCTTTGCGTTGATTTTCAACTTTGTCTTAGATATCACTGAGCTTCCTTACAATCCATAATTTGATTCTTTATCTGTCATTTCTGAGTTTCTATTTGGCTAGGGTCTATTGCTGGAGATCCAGTGCAATCATTTGGCAGTGTCACTGCATGATGCCAAAATTCTTGCACTGGTTCCTTCTCATCTACAGATGCTGGCCCTTCTCATTTTTGTAATTATTTTCATGCAGGTAAGGCTTTTTTCTTTTTCTTTCTTTCCCTATAATGTTATTTTTTTCTTTCCATTTTCCTTTTTCCCCCTCCTTAATGAGTGTGACTGTAGGTAATTCTAGCTAGGGCTTTTTGGTTTTGCTTCTATAGCCCTATACACTTCTTTTGGCAGGTTTTACATTGGGCGGTAGAGTTCAACCTACATGCCCATAGATGGTATAATGGTGCTTATAAAGGTGAAAGCCAGCTGCAGCCAACAATGCTGAGTATATACTTGATCCTGTTTACGGGCAGAAGCTCTCTATTGCCTCAGGCAATAAGCTGGTTTGCGGAGTGTACAGTGGTCTAAGCTCCCTACTCAGCCACAGGGGGAAAGGGGAGCACCAAGAGCAGGGCCAAACAGAGCAGGTTGGCCTACAGATCCATTGATGGATCCAAGGACACAAGATTGTGCCTAGGCATGCAGCTGGGAAACAATCTGGGCTCCACGTTCTCTAAACAGGAATGGGGGAAGGCTTAAACTAATCTAGAAGAACTGCCATTCTAGATGCTTGGAAATCTGCCTCGGCATAGAACAGAGAGGGTCCTCTTAAACCACAATCTATGTCCAGGAAGGGTGGGGTGGCTCAGGCTGCTGAACCAGACAAACAGGTGCTCTGAACGCCTGGAGATCTGCCTGGGCGTGGAGCAGAAAGCCTCAGTGCCCCAGCATCTATGTCCAGCAGTGGGCGAAGGGCGGGGGGGCCTCAGGCTGCTGGTTCAGGCAAATGGGGGCTCCAAATGTCTGGACTTCTGCTTGAGGGTGGAGCAGAAAGGGCCCTGTCATACCTCAGTATCAGTAGAGCAGAGTGGGGCACCCAGCAATGGCACATGTGGATCAGTTCCAGGTTGCCAAGCTAGCCTTGGCTGCAAGTCTTGCTGCCCAGGAGAAACTGCAACTTAGCAGCTCTCCTCCTGCCCCGGGCTGGCAATGGAGGAAAGCCCAGTTCTAGCCCTACAACTGAGGTGCTTTCCACAGTTCTGGTTATGAAAGCCCCTACCTCACTCCAGAGCAGGTGCTCTAATCCCTGGACCAAATTTGAAATGCCTGCATAGCCATGCTGCTGAGTTACCAAGGAATGGCTGGCTTCATATGTGCCTGGATTAAAAATGGTGTCCTGTTCTCCAACCCAGGTCTGGAAAAATGTCTGCACCTTTTCACAATGTCTGTCCCTCACATGTCTCCAACCCTCTTCCCAAGTTAGCACCAGGGCTTTGGAGAAACAAAGTGCTCTCCCTCAGACTGGGTTACTCAGATCCCTAGTGGAAAGGTGAGTCATAGAGAGGGGCTTCCTGACTTTCTCATGTACTGGGGCTTCACTCACTTTTATCAACTGGATGCTATCACAGGGGCTGTCTGCTAGTGTTCTCTTCAGGATCTGGGGTGTCCTTCACAATTCTGGTGAATTCCTCTTTTCCTTCTTGATTTAGGCTCAGAGAGTTGATCTTTATGTATTATCATGCTATTTCCAAGTGGCTGAGGCATGCTGAAACTCTCTAAACAGCCATCTTAGACTGTGCTTTCACTTCAGAATTTAGAATATTACATAAACTTAGTTGATAAAGCAGCAGCAGGGTTTGACTCTGATTTTGAAAGAAGTGGGTAAAATGCTATCAATCAGCATCACATGCTACAGAGAAATCTTTTGTGAAAAGAAGAGTCCATCACTTTGGTAAACTTCATTGTTGGCCTTATTTTTAGAATTTGCCACAGCAACCTCAGCCTTCAGCAGACACTACTCTGATAAGTGAGCAGCCATCAATATCAAAGCAAGACCCTCTTCCAACAAAGAGATTACAACCCATTGAAGGCCCAGATGTTCCTTAGTGTTTTTTAAAGTATTTTTCAATTAAGATATGTACATTTTTTTAGACATAATTATATTGCACACTTTAATAGACTATAGGGTAAATGTAACTTTTAAGTGCACTGAGAAATCAAAACAATTTGTGTGACTTGCTTTATTATGATAGTCACTGTATTGCGGTGGTCTGGAATCAAACCTGTGACATCTCTGAGGCATGCCTGTATATTTACAGAGTACTAATATGTTTTCCAAAAGGGAAGTTGTCAAAATCAATAGCAGATACGATTGTCTTTGAGCCTACAGAAGAAAGTATTGAAATGCAAATCAAAAGAATATATCCCTATTAGTTAAGAATATATCCCAATTAACAAAGAGTTATCTTCCACATGATACAGAGGCATAAACAATCCCTCTTTCCAAAGAAAGAATACGGAAAGCTTTCTCCTTTAAGAAAAAAATAAAGAACTCATTTGAAAAAAAAAAAAATCCTGGCTGAGCAAAGTGGCTCATATCTGTAATCCCAACACTTTGGGAAGTTGAAGTGGGCAGACTGCTTGAGTCTACAAGTTCAAGATCAGTCTGGACAACATGGCAAAACCACACCTCTTCAAAAAATACAAAAAACATAGCCAACTATGGTGGCGCGCACCTGTAATCCCAGCTGCCCAGGAGGCTGAGATGAAAGGACTGATCACCTGAGCCTGGGATACTGAGGTTGCAGTGAGCCATGATCACATCACTGCTCTTCAGCATGGGCAACAAAGTGAGACCCTGTCTTAAAAAAGAAAACAAAGGCTGGGCGTGGTGGCTCACACCTTTAATTCCAGCATTTTGGGAGGCCAAGGTGGGTGGATCATGAGGTCAGGAGTTTGAGACCAGCCTGACCAACATGGTGAAACCCTGTCTCTACTAAAAATACAAATTAGCCAGGCATGGTGGTGGGCACCTGTAATTCCAGCTACTTGGGAGGCTGAGACAGGAGAATCACTTGAACCTGGGAGGCGGAGGCTGCAGTGAACCGAGACTGCACCACTGCACTCCAGCCTGGGTAACAGTGCAAGACTCCACCTCAAAAAAAAGAGAAAAAAAAAAATCCTGGTTATCACATATAATTTGAAATACTTCAGACTACCTGACATTAACAATGTCAGGTTACTTGTGGCATTGTGTTATAAAGTATCCAAGAAGGCTTCACAGCAAGAGAACACTTCCTCAGTAAAAGGTTTCTAAGAGACGCATCCTCATCTTTGGCAGTACTGCCATATTACACAACTGTAATAGATACTATTTATATTTTTATCTTCTACTCTGTCTCCGTAGACGACAAAGTGAATGGTGTCCCCTGGAATTGGCCAATATGAACTACAAGCCTTTCCCAATGCTTTATGGAAATATGCTACCCAAATATAAACTGAATATTGAAGTTATTTGTGGATGAAATGTATAGACTGGGATATGCTTTTAAATACTATACAAAAATAAGTTGGAGAAAGGATAAAATAAGAATGGTGGAATTTTAATAATTGTTGAAGCTGAGTGACAGGCCTATGAGGGCTCATTATATTGTTCTTAGTGTTTGAAAATCTCCATAATCAAAAGTTTTTAAAAAAATACACTATCCAGGGCATGATTTATGAAAAGTTTAAATAGTAACACCTGAGAAACCTTAAGAAAACAGTGATGATATAATTGTGATGTCAACGAAGCAAAAAAGACCAGACTTGGGCTTATTTAAGAGGTCATATTTAAATCTCAATACTAAACACTATCTACCAGGTCAGTGCCTATCAGAGGCAATATGGTAGAGATTGAATACATTATCCCTAATTAATTTTTCATGAGCTTCTACGAAACATCTGCAATCACCAGAGGCAAAACTTAGATTAAGAAATATCATTGTATTCCAACTCTCATAAACCATCAAAAACAACATCCTAGAACAAACACAGAAGCATCATCAAAGTCCCACAGATTCGACACCCCACAGCAGAAACTACTGAAGCAGACGTAGTGAGTGCATGTTCAGCCTCTCAGGGAATTCTGATATCAAACAACAATCTGCAGAAGAGCAAGCCTAGAAGTCCTTCCCCGTGAGGGGCAAACACTACAGCAGATGAGCACGCAGCACAAGTGCTCACGTAAGAAGGAAAGCTCAGGAAGAGACCACAAACAGACTGCCACTAACAGTCTCTGCTGTTTTGCCAAGACAGTGTGCCCTTCTTATTTCTTCTACATGCACAGCTACAGTCACCTGTAACAAACAGGAAGTACAGTATTTCTGTATTTAAGGCTCTCAGGGTAGCCCTAAGGATTGAGAAAGAGACCTAACGAAAGAAAACACCAACATGCATCTGAAAAGTCAGAAATAAAAGGTTTCCATCATAAATAAATCTTCCCCATAAAAAACAGACAAATCAACAAACAAAAAGCCTCTTTTCGCTAATGGCAGAATCTAAAAAAATGTCAATAAAGTTCTATCAATAGGCTTTATTAGATTCTTAAAAGCTGCTTTCCCAGAGAAAAAATAGACAAACAAACAAAAACACATTTTAAATGGTTTTTCTGTCAGTATAAAAGATATGCAAAATAGGTGTAAAGGACTTATGACAGAATAAAATGCCTTTATATCCTTTTTCATCTGTCTGTTCATAAATTATAATTAGTAAATTTTCGTCTAAGACTAAAGAGAGAGCCCATTTCCCATTCTTTATTTTTTGTTTTAAAAATAAAAATTTAAAAGTTGGTCTGGAAAAAAAAACTTAAATAAGAATAAAACCCTACATAATATATCTTTCTACACACTCAATTCTCAAATATATCCAAATAGTCTTCATTTTAAAAGGATCAAAAGAATTACTTACCATCCAAAGCAAAAAAGTGCAAGATAAAGGCCCAAAAGGGTAGCAACTACATGTCTTATAAAAGAGCTAGTTTTGCTTGAATGTAGATAAGTTCGAAACCAAATGGCTGCTAGCAAGGCAAAGAGTTGGCACACTACAAAGTTGACCTGTAAAGAAAAATTAAAATTTTGTATTAGCAACACAGACCTGAAATTTTCATTTCATGTTACATTGAAATTCTCAGGAAAAAAAAAAAAAACACCAAAGTTATACAAAAATTAAGATCTTCAAAGTTTAGAAACCAAAAACAAAAATTAAGGGAAATTGCAAGGATGAGCCTCAAGTTCCAAGTGATGGGCCAACACCCACCAATGAAGTCTCTGCTACACCTCTCAGGGGACAAGTGTGGCCACGTGGGGAGAGGTGTGGAAGAATCTATTTGACACTGGTTTGCAGACACAGAAACAAAAAGCCCAGGGCACCTATGGGTTAAGGGGAAAAGAAACTTGTTTAAATGACTGAGGGAACCCTGTAGCTGGTAAAAAGGAAGATCACTACATTTCTTCACAAAAGCTCCAGGAGAGGCAAAGTCCCTGAGCTCCCTGAGACTATAAGGGCACCAGGGGCTTGGAGGATCTGGTGGGATGCAGGACCGCCTGTGGCAATGGGAGTAAAGGAGAGTCTATGGCGACCTAAACATCACCACTGTGAACAGTGGGAACCTGCAGCTGAGCTCCAAAGCATCTCAAGGATTGGCTCCCAAGGGGAAGGAATGAATCAGATAAGGGACAAAGCAGCCTTCAAAAAGCTCAAGTCCACCAACCTCAGTTTTTAAATTTACTCATAGTTCACTAGGAACTAAACTGTTCTTGGCTTACAGAAGTGAAATACACTTTGGTAAGACTGCTGCTGCTCTTTTCTCTCCAAGTAAAAAGGCTGAGAATAAGAATTTTTCATGGCATGTAAAGACTGGAGAAAAATCTCCATTTCCTTTTTTTTTTTTTTTTTAAGACAAGGTCTCACTCTGTGTCCCAGGTTGGACCACAGTGGTGCAATCACAGCTCACAGCAACCTCTACCTCCCAGGCTGAAGTAATTCTCCCACCTCAGCCTTTCGAGTAACTGGGACTACAGGCACACACCACCATGCCGGGCTAATTTTTGCATTTTTTTGTAAAGACAAGGTTTCACTAAGTTGCTCAAGCTGGTTTTGAACTCCTGCACTCAAATAATCTACCTACCTCTGCCTCCCAAAGTGCTGGGATTATAGGCATGAACCATCACACCTGGCCAAAATCTCCATTTCTCTCTTATGAAACATATTCTAATAGAATCTTAGGAATAATAAGTCTTAAAGTCTATAAATAAAAGAAAAAATCCATTGACATTAGGAACTTGCAAAAACATACATAAGAAAAACAATCAGTGTTTCAGGCACCTACATTGTGAACAAATCACACTATCTACATGTAGCTATTTCCATAGACCCATAGAGATATCTCTGCCTAAAGACACAGACAAGTATGTTCTCTTTCTCACATTTCAAGCAGAAAAAGAGTTGAACATTGTTGTACATTGTCTAAGAAGCAATTGTTCTTTAAAACAGACTCAATAAAAGCAAAATGTCTTTCCAAAAGGTTCTAATATTTTTTGCCTTCTAAAGGGTTCTAACAGCATTTTTTAAAATTAAGCAAAAAGTAAACAGAATGGAAAAATTAATATTCTTCATATTAACTACTCACATCTACATGGCTTCTTACAATTTAAAACTTTGTTTCAAAGAGCTCTTATTTCTTTTTTTCAGATAGCTCCTAATTTACAAAAATTTACTGAGCATCTACTATGGGCAAATATGGGAAATCTAAAAATGCATGGGTCCCATTCGTAGTTCTGAATGACTTTAGGACCTAATGGAAAACAAACATATACAGAAGGAACATCAACCCACCATCAGAGTCTTTTTAACAGTTATGTGGAACATCCTTTAAGACACCACAAAGGAAAGAGCCTGAAGGGGTGCATGCCATGAAGGAGGTGAGGAGCGAGCTGGGTGGACAGCACTTCCCAATCCCGCTGATCTCAACAACCATCAGAGGGGCAGCTTTCCCTCGCTGTTTCCACAGCTGTCTATTCATACACTACAAAACAAAATATGATTCTTTCTAAGCATCTGAGGACAACACACATACAGAATTTTACAGAATATTTGAAATCATCTCTTTTCAACATTATCATCTTTCAGATAAAGAAAATGAGATCAGGCCTCACTCTGGACACTCATTCAAAATCTTTGGGAGGATACGCCCAAAAATACGTATAAAAAATAAAATGAAAACACAGATTCTTATCATCCTGAAGGTGTGAGAAGCACTGTGTTGGACAGTAGGAAAGGGCATCTGAAGGAAGAAAACACCATGAAGGAAGCACTAGGACATGAAAGCGTGAACGCACAGCATGGCCAGGGATCATAGAAGATGAAAGTGCAAATGCACAGCGTGGCCAGGGATCACGGGAGATGAGGCTGGAAGCAGCTGGTTCAGAAGCAAGGGTTTTGTTTTTTGCTTTGTTTTGTTTTTATTGCATTTTAGATTTTGGGGTACATGTGAAGAACATGCAAGATTGTTGCATAGGTACACACATGGCAGTGTGATTTGCTGCCTTCCTCCCCATCACCTATATCTGGCATTTTTCCCATGCTATCTCTCCCCAACTCCCTACCCACCCGCTGTCCCTCCCCTATTTCCCCCCGACAGACCCCAGTGTGTGATGCTCCCCTCCTTGTGTCCATGTGTTCTCATTGTTCAACACCCACCTATGAGTGAGAACATCTGGTGTTTGATTTTCTGTTCTTATGTCAGTTTGCTGAGAATGCTGGTTTCCAGGTTCATCCATGTCTCTACAAAGGACACAAACTCATCGTTTTTGATGGCTGCATAATATTCCATGGTGTATATGTGCCATATTTTCCCTGTCCAGTCTATCACCGATGGCCACTTGGGTTGGTTCCAGGTCTTTGCTATTGTAAACAGTGCTGCAATGAACATTCGTGTGCATGCGTCCTTGTAACAGAACTATTTATAATCCTTTGGATATATACCCAGTAATGGGATTGCTGGGTCAAATGGACTTTCGATTTCTAGATCCTTTAGGAATTGCCACAATGTCTTCCACAATGGTTGAACCAATTTACACTCCCACCAACAGTGTAAAAGTGTTCCTATTTCTCCACATCCTCTCCAGCATCTGTTGTCTCCAGATATTTTAATGATTGCCATTCTAACTGGCGTGAGATGGTATCTCAATGTAGTTTTGATTTGCATTTCTCTAATGACCAGTGATGATGAGCATTTTTTCATATGTTTTTTGGTCTCATGTATGTCTTCTTTTGTAAAGTGTCTGTTCATATCCTTCACCCACTTTTGAATGGGCTTTTTTTTTCTTATAAATCTGTTTCAGTTCTTACAGATTCTGGATATTAGCCCTTTGTCAGATGGGTAGATTGCAAAAATTTTTTCCCATTCTGTTGGTTGCCAATTCACTCTAATGACTGTTTCTTTTGCTGTGCAGAAGCTGTGGAGTTTGATTAGGTCCCATTTGTCTATTT